>JADLZK010005306.1:0-10808 GCA_015847255.1 Hyparrhenia diplandra | reverse complement strand
TCTCTATTGTCACATCGAGAAACATATATTAGCGGTTGGGGGAGCGCAATGTAATTGATCCTACCAACATCTAACCTATCCACCCCTAACTTCCTATGCACCTTTAGGTAGTGGTTCCCCTTCTTATTTCGATGCGTAGGTCCACGAGAGATTTTTTTCGATGGAATTCCAAGATTTAAGCCCTAAACAAGTGCTACTTTGGGGCCTATGACAAGTGATTCTTAGAAAAAAACTCTCTAATGGTCCACTTCTTCAAATTTAGGTTCTCTAGGGTGAGGCATTTGATTCACAACCACTGAAAAAGTCTAGCTTCGATTCTATAGCGGGATTGGAAACTTCTCTTTGTTTTTGAGTTCATGCTGAAATTAGCGCCGGCGATCTCTATTGTCACATCGAGAAACATATATTAACGGTTGGGGAGCGCAATGTAATTGATCCTACCAACATCTAACCTATCCACCCCTAACTTCCTATGCACCTTTTACGTGTCGTTCCCCTTCTTATTTCGATGCGTAGGTCCACGAGAGATTTTTTTCGATGGAATTCCAAGATTTCAGCCCTAAACAAGTGCTACTTTGAGGGCCTATGACAAGTGATTCTTAGAAAAAAACTCTCTAATGGTCCACTTATTCAAATTTAGGTTCTCTAGGGTTAGGCATTTTGATTCACAACCGTGAAAAAAAGTCTAGCTTCGATTCTATAGCGAGGATTGGAAACTTCTCTTTGTTTTTGTGTTATTTGATTGGTGCCATTGGTCTCTTTCAATTGTCACATCCGAGATATATTGGAGTTGGGAGCGCAATTTCAGAAGTGATCCTACCAACATCCTAACCTATCAGCTTCTTCCTATGCTTTTATTTCGTGTCGTTCCTTCATTATTTCAGATGCAGTAGGTCCACGAGATTTTGATGGTATTCCATGATTTAAGCCCTAAACAAAGTGCTACTTTGGGGCCTATGACAAAGTGATTCTTAGGAAAACTCTCTAATGGTCCACTTCTTCAAATTTAGGTTCTCTAGGGTTAGGCATTTGATTCACAACCGTAGAAAAGTCTAGCTCGATTCTATAGCGGGGATTGGAAACTTCTCTTTGTTTTGAGTTATTTGAAATCAGCGCCCGTCTCTATTGTCACATCTAGAAATATATATTAATGGGTGGGGGGCGGCAATGTAATTGATCCTACCAACATCTAACCTATCCACCCCAACATCCTATGCACCTTTTAGGTGTGGTTCCCCTTCTTATTTTTTCGACCCCCGACGTCCACCGAGATTTTGATGGAATTCCAAGATTTCACCTAAACAAGTGCTACTTTGAGGCCTATGACAAGTGATTCTTAGAAAAACTCTCTAATGGTCCACTTATTCAAATTTAGGTTCTCTAGGGTTAGGCATTTGATTCACAACCCCAAAAGTAAAGTCTAGCTCGATTCTATAAGCGGATTGGAAACTTCTCTTTTTTTTTGAGTTTCGCTGAAATTGGGAAAGCCGATCCTCTATTGTGTCACATCTAGGAAACATATATTAGCGGTTGGGGAGCGACAGTATAATTGATCCTACCAACATCTAACCTATCCACCCTAACTTCCTATGTACCTTTCTTGTGGATTTCCCCATCTTATTTTGATTAATTAGGTCCACGAGAGATTTTCGATGGAATTCCAAATTTCGCCCTAAACAAGTGCTACTTTGGGGCCTATGACAAGTGATTCTTAGAAAAACTCTCTAATGGTCCACTTCTTCAAATTTAGGTTCTCTAGGGTGAGGCATTTGATTCACAACCGCGAAAAGTCTAGCTTCGATTCTATAGCGAGGATTGGAAACTTCTCTTTGTTTTGAGTTCGGCTGAAATGGCAGGCTAATCTCTATTGTCACATCGAGAAACATATATTATTAGGTTTGGGGGCCATAATGTAATTGATCCTACCAACATCTAACCTATCCACCCTAACTTCCTATGCACCTTTCTTATCGTTCCCCTTCTTATTTCGATGCGTAGGTCCACGAGAGATTTTGATGGAATTCCATGATTTAAGCCCTAAACAAGTGCTACTTTGGGGCCTATGACAAGTGATTCTTAGAAAAACTCTCTAATGGTCCACTTCTTCAAATTTAGGTTCTCTAGGGTGAGGCATTTGATTCACAACCCATGAAAAAGTCTACCTCGATTCTATAGCGAGGATTGGAAATTTCTCTTTGTTTTGAGTTCCTCTAAAATTTGAGCCGATCTCTATTGTCACATCGAGAAATATATTAATGGTTGGGGAGCGCAATGTAATTGATCCTACCAACATCTAACCTATCCACCCCAACTTCCTATGCACCTTTAGTGTCGTTCCCCTTCTTATTTCGATGCGTAGGTCCACGGAGATTTTTCGATGGAATTCCAAGATTTCACCTAAACAAGTGCTACTTTGAGGCCTATGACAAGTGATTCTTAGAAAAACTCTCTAATGGTCCACTTATTCAAATTTAGGTTCTCTAGGGTTAGGCATTTTTCACAACCGTGAAAAAGTCTAGCTCGATTCTATAGCGAGGATTGGAAACTTCTCTTTTTTTTTGAGTTTCATGAGTTAGTTGAAATCTCTATTGTCACATCGAAACATATATTAGCGGTTGGGGAGCGCAATGTAATTGATCCTACCAACATCTAACCTATCCACCCTAACTTCCTATGCACCTTTCTTGTCGTTCCCCTTCTTATTTCAGTATTAGGTCCACGAGGAGAATTTTTCGATGGAATTCAAGATTTCAACTCTAAACAAGTGCTACTTTGAAGCCTATGACAAGTGATTCTTAGAAAAACTCTCTAATGGTCCACTTATTCAAATTTAGGTTCTCTAGGGTGGGCATTTGATTCACAACCGTAAAAAGTCTGGCTTCGATTCTATAGCGGGATTGGAAACTTCTCTTTGTTTTTGAGTTATTTGCTGAAATTGGTGCCCGGCCGATCTCTATTGTCACATCTAGAAACATATATTAACAGTTGGGAACGCAATGTAATTGATCCTACCAACATCTAACCTATCCACCCCAACTTCCTATGCACCTTTAGGTGTGGTTCCCCTTCTTATTTCGATGCGTTAGGTCCACGAGAGATTTTTCGATGGAATTCCAAGATTTCACCCTAAACAAGTGCTACTTTGAGGCCTATGACAAGTGATTCTTAGAAAAACTCTCTAATGGTCCACTTCTTCAAATTTAGGTTCTCTAGGGTTAGGCATTTGATTCACAACCTTTAAGTAGAAAAAAGTCTAGCTTCGATTCTATAGCCGGATTGGAAACTTCTCTTTGTTTTTGAGTTACGCGAAATTAGTGCCAACGATCTCTATTGTCATCTAGAAACATATATCAACGGTTGGGGGGGCGCAATGTAATTGATCCTACCAACATCTAACCTATCCACCCCAACTTCCTATGTACCTTTCTTGTCGTTCCCCTTCTTATTTCGATGCATTAGGTCCACGAGGAGATTTTTGATGGAATTCCAAGATTTCACCTAAACAAGTGCTACTTTGAGGCCTATGACAAGTGATTCTTAGAAAAACTCTCTAATGGTCCACTTCTTCAAATTTAGGTTCTCTAGGGTTAGGCATTTGATTCACAACCCGTGAAAAGTCTAGCTCGATTCTATAGCGGGATTGGAAACTTCTCTTTGTTTTGAGTTAGATTAAGAAATTGGTGCCCGGCCGGTCTCTATTGTCACATCTAGAAACATATATCAACGGTTGGGGGCGCATAATGTAATTGATCCTACCAACATCTAACCTATCCACCTAACTTCCTATGCACCTTTTTTCTTGTCGTTCCCTTCTTATTTGATGCATTAGGTCCACGGAGATTTTTCGATGGAATTCCAAGATTTCACCCTAAACAAGTGCTACTTTGAGGCCTATGACAAATGATTCTTAGAAAAACTCTCTAATGGTCCACTTATTCAAATTTAGGTTCTCTAGGGTTAGGCATTTTGATTCAACCGCGAAAAAGTCTAGCTTCGATTCTATAGCGGGATTGGAAACTTCTCTTTGTTTTGAGTTAATCTTAAAATTAAGCGCCGGTCTCTATTGTCACATCTAGAAACATATATCAAAGGTTGGGGAGCGCAATATATTGATCCTACCAACATCTAACCTATCCACCCTAACTTCCTATGTACCTTTCTTGTCGTTCCCCTTCTTATTTCATTAATTAGGTCCACGAGAGATTTTTCGATGGAATTCAAGATTTTGCCCTAAACAAGTGCTACTTTGGGGCCTATGACAAGTGATTCTTAGAAAAACTCTCTAATGGTCCACTTCTTCAAATTTAGGTTCTCTAGGGTGAGGCATTTGATTCTAACCGCAGAAAAAAAGTCTAGCTTCGATTCTATAGCGGGATTGGAAACTTCTCTTTCTTTTTTGAGTTTTGGCTGAAATCAAGCGCCCGCGGTCTCTATTGTCACATCGAGGAATATATATTAACGGTTGGGGAGCGCTGTGTAATTGATCTACCAACATCTAACCTATCCACCCTAACTTCCTATGCACCTTTAGTATTTGTTCCCTTCTTATTTCGATGCATTAGGTCCACTTAGATTTTTCGATGGTATTCCAAGATTTCACCTAAACAAGTGCTACTTTGGGGCCTATGACAAGTGATTCTTAGAAAAACTCTCTAATGGTCCACTTATTCAAATTTAGGTTCTCTAGGGTTAGGCATTTGATTCACAACGTGAAAAAGTCTAGCTCGATTCTATAGTAGGATTGGAAACTTCTCTTTGTTTTGAGTTCGCCTTGAAATTAAGGCGCCCCGTCTCTATTGTCACATCCGAGGAAACATATATCAGCGGTTGGGGAGCGCAATGTAATTGATCCTACCAACATCTAACCTATCCACCCTAACTTCCTATGCACCTTTCTTGTCGTTCCCCTTCTTATTTCATGTAATTAGGTCCACGAGAGATTTTCAATGGAATTCAAGATTTAGCCCTAAACAAGTGCTACTTTGGGGCCTATGACAAGTGATTCTTAGAAAAACTCTCTAATGGTCCACTTATTCAAATTTAGGTTCTCTAGGGTTAGGCATTTGATTCACAACCGCGAAAAGTCTAGCTTCGATTCTATAAGCGATTTGGAAACTTCTCTTTGTTTTGAGTTCGGCGGCTGAAATTAGTTGCCCGGCGATCTCTATTGTCACATCGAAACATATATTAGCGGTTGGGGAGCGCAATATAATTGATCTACCAACATCTAACCTATCCACCCTAACTTCCTATGCACCTTTAGGTGTCGTTCCCTTCTTATTTCAGTGCATTAGGTCCACGGAAGATTTTTGATGGAATTCCAAGATTTAAGCCCTAAACAAGTGCTACTTTGGGGCCTATGACAAGTGATTCTTAGAAAAACTCTCTAATGGTCCACTTCTTCAAATTTAGGTTCTCTAGGGTTAGGCATTTGATTCACAACCCGAAAAGTCTAGCTTCGATTCTATAGCGGGATTGGAAACTTCTCTTTGTTTTGAGTTCGCTGAAATTAGCATGCCGGATCTCTATTGTCACATCTAGAAACATATATATTAACGGTTGGGGAGCGCAATGTAATTGATCCTACCAACATCTAACCTATCCACCCCTAACTTCCTATGTACCTTTAGGTGTCATTTCCCCTTCTTATTTTGATGCATTAGGTCCACACAGAGATTTTCGATGGAATTCCAAGATTTAAGCCCTAAACAAGTGCTACTTTGAGGGGCCTATGACAAGTGATTCTTAGAAAAACTCTCTAATGGTCCACTTCTTCAAATTTAGGTTCTCTAGGGTTAGGCATTTGATTCTGGCCGCCAAAAGTCTAGCTCGATTCTATAGCGGGGATTGGAAACTTCTCTTTGTTTTTTGAGTTCCGCGCTGAAATTAAAAAGCCGGCCGTCTCTATTGTCACATCTAGAAACATATATTTAGCGGTTGGGGAGCGCAATGTAATTGATCCTACCAACATCTAACCTATCCACCCTAACTTCCTATGTACCTTTTAGTTGTGGTTCCCCTTCTTGTTTGATGCGTTAGGTCCACCGAGAGATTTTCAATGGAATTCCAAGATTTACCCTAAACAAGTGCTACTTTGAGGGCCTATGACAAGTGATTCTTAGAAAAACTCTCTAATGGTCCACTTATTCAAATTTAGGTTCTCTAGGGTTAGGCATTTGATTCACAACCTTGCGAAAAGTCTGGCTTCGATTCTATAGCGGGATTGGAAACTTCTCTTTGTTTTTTGAGTTATTTGAAATTAAGTGCCCGGCGATCTCTATTGTCACATCGAGAAATATATATTAGCGGTTGGGGGAGCGCAATGTAATTGATCCTACCAACATCTAACCTATCCACCCTAACTTCCTATGTACCTTTAGGTTAGTGGTTTCCCTTCTTATTTGATGCGTTAGGTCCACCGGAAGATTTTCGATGGAATTCCAAGATTTCACCCCTAAACAAGTGCTACTTTGAGGCCTATGACAAGTGATTCTTAGAAAAACTCTCTAATGGTCCACTTCTTCAAATTTAGGTTCTCTAGGGTTAGGCATTTGATTCTACAACCCTGAAAAAGTCTAGCTTCGATTCTATAGCGGGATTGGAAACTTCTCTTTGTTTTGAGTTCGCTAAAAAATTGGCGCCCGGCCGTCTCTATTGTCACATCTAGAAACATATATTAGCGGTTGGGGAGCGCAATGTAATTGATCCTACCAACATCTAACCTATCCACCCTAACTTCCTATGCACCTTTAGGTTGGTTCCCTTCTTATTTTTAGTGCGTAGGTCCACGAGAGATTTTCAATGGAATTCCAAGATTTCTCCTAAACAAGTGCTACTTTGAGGCCTATGACAAGTGATTCTTAGAAAAACTCTCTAATGGTCCACTTATTCAAATTTAGGTTCTCTAGGGTTAGGCATTTGATTCACAACCCGAAAAAGTCTAGCTTCGATTCTATAGCGGATTGGAAACTTCTCTTTGTTTTGAGTTTTTGCGCTGAAATTAAGCGCCAGGCCGATCTCTATTGTCACATCTAGAAACATATATTAATGTTGGGGAGCGCAATGTAATTGATCCTACCAACATCTAACCTATCCACCCTAACTTCCTATGCACCTTTTTAGGTGTGGATTCCCCTTCTTATTTGATGTATTAGGTCCACGAGATTTTTGATGGAATTCAAGATTTCACCCTAAACAAGTGCTACTTTGAGGCCTATGACAAGTGATTCTTAGAAAAACTCTCTAATGGTCCACTTCTTCAAATTTAGGTTCTCTAGGGTGAGGCATTTGATTCACAACCGTGAAAAAGTCTAGCTCGATTCTATAGCGAGGGATTGGAAACTTCTCTTTTGTTTTGAGTTAAATCGGCTGAAATTGCGCCGCCCGCCGGTCTCTATTGTCACATCTAGAAACATATATTAGCGGTTGGGGGCGCCAATGTAATTGATCCTACCAACATCTAACCTATCCACCCCCACTTCCTATGCACCTTTCTTGTATGTTCCCCTTCTTATTTCAGATGCGTAGGTCCACGGAGATTTTTGATGGAATTCAAGATTTAAGCCCTAAACAAGTGCTACTTTGAGGCCTATGACAAGTGATTCTTAGAAAAACTCTCTAATGGTCCACTTATTCAAATTTAGGTTCTCTAGGGTTAGGCATTTGATTCACAACCCGCAAAAAGTCTAGCTTCGATTCTATAGCGGATTGGAAACTTCTCTTTGTTTTGAGTTCGCTTTATTGAAATGCCCGGCCGATCTCTATTGTCACATCGAGAAACATATATTAGCGGTTGGGGAGCGCAATGTAATTGATCCTACCAACATCTAACCTATCCACCCCAACTTCCTATGTACCTTTCGTGTCGTTTCCCTTCTTATTTTCGATGCATTAGGTCCACCGAGAGATTTTCGATGGAATTCCAAGATTTCTCCCTAAACAAGTGCTACTTTGAGGGCCTATGACAAGTGATTCTTAGAAAAACTCTCTAATGGTCCACTTCTTCAAATTTAGGTTCTCTAGGGTTTGGCATTTGATTCACAACCGCGAAAAAGTCTAGCTTCGATTCTATAGCGGGATTGGAAACTTCTCTTTGTTTTGAGTTCCTGAAATTAGCACCCGGTGATCTCTATTGTCACATCGAGAAATATATATTAGCGGTTGGGGAGCGCAATGTAATTGATCCTACCAACATCTAACCTATCCACCCCTAACTTCCTATGCACCTTTAGGTAGTGGTTCCCTTCTTATTTCATGCGTAGGTCCACGAGAGATTTTTAGATGGAATTCCAAGATTTAAGCCCTAAACAAGTGCTACTTTGGGGCCTATGACAAGTGATTCTTAGAAAAACTCTCTAATGGTCCACTTCTTCAAATTTAGGTTCTCTAGGGTGAGGCATTTGATTCACAACCTTTGAAAAAAGTCTAGCTTCGATTCTATAGCGGGGATTGGAAACTTCTCTTTGTTTTGAGTTAAAATTGGCCCGGCCATCTCTATTGTCACATCTAGAAACATATATTAGCGGTTTGGGGAGCGCAATGTAATTGATCCTACCAACATCTAACCTATCCACCCTAACTTCCTATGTACCTTTCTTGTGGTTCCCTTCTTATTTCAGTATTAGGTCCACGGAGATTTTTCGATGGAATTCCAAGATTTAAGCCCTAAACAAGTGCTACTTTGAGGCCTATGACAAGTGATTCTTAGAAAAACTCTCTAATGGTCCACTTATTCAAATTTAGGTTCTCTAGGGTTAGGCATTTGATTCACAACCCATGAAAAAAGTCTAGCTTCGATTCTATAGCGAGGATTGGAAACTTCTCTCTTTGTTTTGAGTTACATTTGAAATTAAGCGCCGGCCGATCTCTATTGTCACATCTAGAAACATATATTAATGGTTGGGGGAACGCAATGTAATTGATCCTACCAACATCTAACCTATCCACCCCTAACTTCCTATGCACCTTTAGGTATTGGTTCCCCTTCTTATTTCGATGCGCATTAGGTCCACGAGAGATTTTTAGATGGAATTCCAAGATTTAAGCCTAAACAAGTGCTACTTTGGGGCCTATGACAAGTGATTCTTAGAAAAACTCTCTAATGGTCCACTTATTCAAATTTAGGTTCTCTAGGGTTTTGGCATTTGATTCATTCACCAGCGAAAAGTCTAGCTTCGATTCTATAGCAAGTTTGGAAACTTCTCTTTTTGTTTTGAGTTTTGGCTGAAATTAGTGCCCGGCAGCGTCTCTATTGTCACATCGAGAAACATATATTAGATTTGTGGGGAGCGCAATGTAATTGATCTACCAACATCTGTCACATCCGAGAAATATATATTAAAACGGTTGGGGGCGCAATGTAATTGATCCTACCAACATCTAACCTATCCACCCTAACTTCCTATGCACCTTTCTTGCCGTTCCCCTTCTTATTTTTGATGCAATTAGGTCCACCGGGAGATTTTTCGATTTTCCAAGATTTAAGCCCTAAACAAGTGCTACTTTGGGGCCTATGACAAAAGTGATTCTTGAAAAACTCTCTAATGGTCCACTTCTTCAAATTTAGGTTCTCTAGGGTTAGGCATTTTGATTCACAGCCCTTGAAAAGTCTAGCTCGATTCTACTTATAGCGAGGATTGGAAACTTCTCTTTTGTTTTTTGAGTTTGTGGCTGAAATTAGAACAACCCGTCTCTATTGTCACATCTAGAAATATATATCAATGGTTGGGGAGCGCAATATAATTGATCCTACATCTAACCCTATCCACCCCTAACTTCCTGTACCTTTCTTGTCGTTCCCCTTCTTATTTCGGTGCATTGGGTCCACGAGGAGATTTTGTTGGGAATTCCAAAATTTAAGCCCTAAACAAGTGCTACTTTGGGGCCTATGACAAGTGATTCTTAGAAAAACTCTCTAATGGTCCCACTTCTTCAAAATTTAGGTTCTCTAGGGTGGGGCATTTTATTCACAACCATAGCAAAAGTCTAGCTGGGTCTATAGCGAGTTGGAAACTTCTACTTTTGTTTATTGTTTTGAGTTAGCTGAGAATTAGCCCGGTGGTCTCTATTGTCATGTCTAGGAATATGTATTACTGGGTTGGGGGCCTTGGTATGAGGTGATCCTACCAACATCCTAACCTATCCACCCCTAACTTCCATATGCACCTTAGGTAATGGATTTCCCCTTATTTAGATGCGTAGGTTACAGCGGGAGGATTTTTTTAGATGGAATTCCATGATTTCGCCCTAAAACAAGTGCTACTTTGAGGGCCCTATGACATGGGATTCTTAGAAAAACTCTCTAATGGTCCCACTTCTTCAAATTTAAGGTTCTCTATGGTGAGGGCATTTCATTCACAACATGAAAAAAACTCTGGCTTCGATTCTATAGCGGGTTGGGAAGCTTCTCTTTGTTTTTGAGTTGGCTGAAATTGGTGCGTCCTATTGTCGCATCGAGCATATATTAGCAGGTTGGGGGAGAGCGCAATGGTGATCCATACCAACGCATCTAAGCATCACTTGCTTCTATGCACCTTTGGGTAGCTGAGTTTCCCCTTCTTATTTCGATGCCTTGGCCCGAGGGTCCACGAGGAGGAGATTTTGATGGTTTTCCAAGATTTAAGCCCTAAACAAGTGCTACTTTGAGGCCTATGATAAGTGATTCTTAAGAAAAACTATCCAATGGTCCACTTGCACAGAGGTGGGTTCTCTAGGGTTAGGCATTTTGATTCACAACCGCGAAAAAAAGTCTAGCTTCGATTCTATAGCGGGATTGGAAACTTCTCTTTGTTTTTGAGTTTTTTGAAATT